>KK351061.1:652762-665273 GCA_000671755.1 Glossina brevipalpis
CATAACCAAAATCCCAGCCTTTCGCGATTCAGAGATACGAACCGAGCCTTAAAAGTAGAAACCCAAAGAGGCAATTTTCGTAACAATATGTTAATATACCCTGTTAGAAAATGAAGTTGGTAGAAGTTGTTTACCCACCTTCATCTTCTGGTATTGCTTCTAGTATGGCTTCAGTAGATTTAGTCATTTTTTCTGTACACTTAGCTGGAGTGTGATCTATTTTATGAGCAGGTAATTTTATTAGTATTGTTATTAATATACGAGCTTTCGAACGAATAACTTTATTTGTTTGATCTATAGTTATTGCTGCTTTATTACCTATTTTATCTTTACCAGTTTTAGCTGGACCTATTACTATCGTTTCCCGTATTTTACTTCATTTTTTGCTCCCTGCTTGGATGTGGAGGTCCCATTTTACATTAACAGTTATTCTGAATTTTTGGCCCCTCAGAAGTTTATATTCCAGGATTTGAAATAATTTCTCACATTATTAAACAAGAATCTAGTAAAAAGGAAACATTTGGGTCATGAGGAATAATTTATGCCATATTTGCTAATGGATTATTAGAGTTCATTATATGAGCACCTTTCATGTATAGTGTATTGAACCCACTTTTACGTAAAATCTTGAAACAAAAGCGGAAAACAAACGTTAATAAAACGCACTTCTAATTCAGATTTCAATCGAATATTTTTCGCCACATATTGTTTGGACCTTGCCATTTTTGTATTGTTCAATAATTCAATCTAGGGTGCCCCCTATGTCTGTCTGAAGCTGTAAGTATATACTATAGAATGCTGAATAAGACGGTGACATTTTTCATGTGGAATGCATTTAAATGTGATCTTACAGGACTGCATGTAACTTGAAGTATAAAGTACTCGAGAATATAGCATTCGCTAAATAGACATAAAATAGACTTCATAATTAATAGATTTGAGGAAATTTAAAAACAATTTAAACTCTACCCGCCCTATTTGGTTGCAAATTTAATTTAAGCATTGAAACAAGTGGAAATATAATTTTTATATGTTAAAACAAACAAATATATTTTTCTAAACACTCTATAATAATATACAATCATTTTATTATGGCAACACTTATTTTCATTTTCTTTCTTTCATTTGCCTTTTTACCATCTCTACGGATTGTCTAAAATTTTCTTTGGTAACTCATGGCAATTCCATTTTGCTTTGCTTTTTTTACTCATCGCCGTGAACAAAGTAAGCGTTTTCTTGTCAAATTACGCGTTTTTAATTTAATAAATTGTAATAATTATACGCGAAATTTTAACAAGAATTTACGTGAAACTAAAATTTGAAACAACAACATTTTGTTAAGTATAAAAATTCTGTGTTATATTTAAAGGATTCGCATAAAAAAACATTATTAAAAAATTCTTTTCGATTAAGAAGAATCAGAAAAAGAATAAGAATTCAAGGAGAGAAATAAGTAGTAGTAGCCATACGGAAAAAGAGGAGAAAGAAAAGTGAGAAAAAGTGTCTGTTTTCTGAAAAAGTAAAAGAAGAACAGAAAGAGAAGAATAAAAAAGAAGGAAATTAATGCGTGGAATTTTCGCCAGTAATGTTTTGTGGTTTCTTGTTGGTAATTGTTGGAGGCCATGACAACGACGACAACAGCGTCCAAACAGCATTATTAAAATAGACCTTATTTTAGTTTTTACTCTTCTTGATGTTGTTGTTGTTGTTTTATTAATCCAGACAACTTGCCACCATTGTTTATAACAGCTAAAAAAAAGGTAAGCATTATTTACCATGAATGAATTAAAACCAAAATATAACATTAAACGCATACGCGTATGTTTTTACATGCGTGCGTAAATGTGTATTGATAAACTATTTTGGGGCCCGAGTATGATACGCTTTTTTATTTTTGGATCTTTAAGGGATGAAAGCAGACGACAAATCGCTGGCAGGTGTGATTTTTAATATTTACTTCAATTTATCCTAGAATTATCTTTATTTAAAAAGTGTGCGCATATGCGCCTTCATACATGTGCATAGATATTCGTCTCTTTTTTTAAATAAAAAAATTCTGCATATTTTCACTTTCCCATCTTGGAGATGTAGAAATATTTTTTCCATTGTCAACCAGATTTTCAGTCATCTTAGCAATTTTTTTTATTTAAGTTAAATAGTAAAGCCCGAGACGTTTGTTAAGTTTATAACGCAAAGTTTTTAATGTGAATTTGTTTTGTGCTTAATCACTTTCAGTGCCTTTCTCAGTTAGCCCTGTTGTTTTTTTTTAAGGTAAATGCAACCATTTTCATCATTTCTATTGCCAATAATAATAATACGTCGATTGTCTATAAGCGGAACAAAAAAGCGAATGGAGAAGCCGTAAATAACAGTAAATAGCTTCACGTAGCGAAGATGACTTGTCTGAAATCATTATTACCACGGCAACATAATGAGATCAATGACACGCTGCCACGGGCTGAAGCTTTTGTTTAGAGTTCAAGACGGAACTTTTGATAAATCTATGTTATTAACCACTATAGTCATAGTTTATTCGATATCAAAGAACGTTATTTAACCCATCCATACATCCGATACATAACTGTTCAAAGGTTGTGCTGCTTTACTGTAGATGTAGCTGACATCAGTAGTGGGTTTTGTGTGGCAAATACATGCAGGTTCCTATGGTGATATAATATCGTGAAATTGCCTATTCACTAAGATTAACATTGAGTGCTGCAAGAGTTAATGAAACTTAAACAATCAACGTAGCCCTTTAAACCTATGGTTAGCGTACATTCTGAAGAATTTCCCTTAACAAAAGTCGGAACCCGATTCGTTTTTAAGTTTACGCCCAGCAGAATTATCTGCGCTCTCTTTGAACGGGGAAGCGGGAGAAGAGTGGTTTAGACATCTTGAGCATATCGCTCAAGAACACAGATCAAACACTGTAATATCAATGTAAGATGTCGAGTTTGGAGGTATTCGCCAATCTGGCTGTCCGATCTTTACCCAATTTTAGAAACTACAAAATTTAAAAATTTTTTTGTAATAGGAGCGCACTAGTCTCGTGGACATATTACGCCTTTCTCCTATATAGCAATTAACTGATTTGATTTCGTAACTTTGTTGGAGCCGAAGAAACAAGTATCGAGTGCCAAATTTCAGCGATGAATCGTATTTGCTACCGACCAACGTGCTTTCTTAATTCACTATTATTCGAAATTATGTTTTTCCCGTGAACTAACGCGAAAACTTTTCCGATATAAATTTAATGGATTCGATGGAATTCCTTACATGGATAACGTAATTTTAGCTAATTTTTTGTCTTGACATAAAGTATAAGATTAGTTGTCATGTAAGTGAATTGTAGCAATTGTGAACTTCAAGGAATTGGGTGCAGTTTAGATTTTATTTTACTTAATGCAATCAATTGTGAACGGTTATTAGCGATTATCTGATGATCTGGGTTAAAAAACTTAGAAATCAATTTCCTTTTATATATATTGCTCCAGATTAAAAATTCTCAAAGCAAAATGGCTTGAAATGGATCAGGAATGCCGCGATCGATGATATTTATTTACGCTTTTCAGCATTTATTTTTGTAACGAGAAAATTTTATATGGGGCCTGAATCCTAAGGAACAAAGAAGAAGATTCATGGCGTAGAATATATTTCGTGACGTTTATCTTAAAATGAATTGTTGAGTTAGGGCGGTAAAGTTTTTTCTTTCGTTAAATTGTTTCGTTAATTTGATAGACGGTGATGTAGGTGACATAGTGCTCTGGTAAGCGCCTGTGGAAACAATAATTAATTGGAAGGAAAGGGAAAACAACTTTGCAATCTTTTAGACTTGAAGGTATTGGGTCTAAAAAAGGTTTTCATTCTTTCTATACGAGGATCTTTGTATAAATTCAGCTTCGATCCAATAACGTCAAGTCTCACTTTAAACTAAATACTTTCTGAACGTTCATATCTTTCGACATCCTTATGTTAACTTTGACTTTGAATTTCTCATTGGACTTCCTTTGATAATATTATGTGATGGCTCATCTTTCGGAAGAAATGAATCAAATCTTTTCCAGTATCAAGATTTACTTTATTTCAGTATTTTAGAATTCCTTGGATTTTCGACTTTTTTACGTTAATTAATAACATAATTTATTTATAATTTCTATCCCCATCTAGCATTTAATATTCTGCGTATTTAACCAAATAGATTTTCGAATCTCAGATTACATGTTTAAACAATAGCGTTCAATTTTTTTTTTTGAAGAAGAAACGCTTTAAGCAGGAGGCAAAACGACTAAGTTAATAAAAGAAAGGAAAAACGTTTAAAGCAATCCAGAAATTACAATTCGCATAATTATAAAGAAAAAAGAATTATTGCCTCGAAAGTTATATATATCATTATAAGGCAACCGAATGAATATGTGGAACTCGGAAATACGTCAACAAAATGGTCATACAGCGAATAGTGCTGGGGGTGGTAACGGAGCACGAAATAACCAACAGCAGCAACAACAAGTCAAACAGTTGGGTATGACATCAGCTATTAGTTTAGCGGGTCCAAAACCTGAAGATTTCCAGAAAACAGAAGAATTACGCAAGGCTTTGGAACCATATAAGGTATTTGAAAGTGAGGAGGAACTGAATCATCGTATGGAAATACTGGCCAAATTAAATACTCTTGTTAAACAATGGGTCAAAGATGTATCCATAGCTAAAAATATGCCAGAAGCAGCTGCAGAAAAATTAGGCGGAAAAATTTATACCTTCGGCTCATATCGTTTGGGTGTTCATCATAAAGGAGCAGATATTGATGCTCTATGTGTGGCGCCTCGTAATATTGAACGTAGCGATTATTTCTCGTCCTTTTTTGAGCTTTTAAAGAAACAGCTAGAAGTAACGGAATGCCGGGCCGTTGAAGAGGCTTTTGTGCCGGTAATCAAAATGAATTTCGATGGCATTGAAATTGATTTATTGTTTGCCCGCCTATCACTCAAAGAAATACCTGATGATTTCGATTTGCGTGATGATAATTTGTTGAAAAATCTCGATCCAAGGTCGGTGCGCAGTTTGAATGGCTGCCGCGTAACAGATGAAATACTATCATTAGTACCGAATATAGAAAATTTTCGCTTAGCTTTGCGTTCTATAAAACTGTGGGCGAAAAGTAAGTTTAAAGAAAGCAAAACAGAAACCTTTCATTGGCTTTCATTTGCTATTTTTTTTTTTTTTATAGAACATGGCATTTATTCCAATTCGTTGGGTTATTTTGGTGGTGTTACATGGGCTATGCTGGTAGCACGCACGTGCCAATTGTATCCAAATGCAACGGCTTCAACTTTGGTGCACAAATTCTTCTTAGTTTTCTCGCGCTGGAAATGGCCGCATCCTGTGTTACTTAAACATCCAGATAATGTTAATTTACGATTTCCGGTGAGTTAAGGAATTTTTCTTAATTTAAAAAAAAATTCTTTAAGAAAAACTTTTCTTTTAAGGTATGGGATCCGCGTGTTAATGCTTCCGACCGTTATCATTTAATGCCGATAATAACACCAGCTTATCCCCAACAAAACTCCACTTTCAACGTTTCAGAGTCCACCAAGAAGGTAATATTAGCTGAATTCAATCGTGGCATGGCTACCACTGACGAAATTATGCTAGGTAGGGCTACATGGGATAAATTATTTGAAGCACCGAGTTTTTTTTATAAGTAAGTGATAAAAAATATAATTAAAAAAAAAAATAAAATAAAATTATTGTTTTTCAAATTATTCTTTAAAGATATCGTCATTTTATCGTTTTGCTGGTTAACTCGCAGACCGCAGACGACCATCTGGAATGGTGTGGTTTGGTTGAATCAAAAGTTCGTTTACTTATCGGTAATTTGGAACGCAATCAACACATTTCGTTGGCTCATGTCAATCCTAAATGTTTCGAGTATAAAAAAGGCAGCAACAACAACAATAATAGTAGTAGTAGTACAATCACTGTTAATACTGTTGGTACTAACAACAACAATAACAGTAACAGCAGTACGAATGAAGAGGAAAAAGTCTCAGCGTCAGGACAACAGTCTGCGGTGTCTTCCTCACCGTTTTGTTCAATGTGGTTTATCGGTTTAGAATTTGAACGTACAGAAAATTTAAATGTGGACCTAACTGAAAGTATACAGAATTTTACAGAGCATGTTATACAGCATGGGGTGAGAGTTGAGTAATTTCCTTCAATTGTAAAAAATTTATTTCAAAATACCTACTCTCCACGTTAGGTTAACATCAAAATGTTAAAGGAGGGTATGTCGATAGAGGCGCGCCATGTGAAACGTAAACAATTGTCTCAGTATTTGGACGGAGATTTTTTGAAACGTGAACGTAAATCTATGGAAAATCATAATAATTTTAATAATGCTATTTTAGCCAATCGCAAGCGGTTATCCAGCGAAATGAATCAACAAATAACACAAAAGGACGGGGCAGGGCTGGGCGGTAATAGTGGTGGTGGAGGTGGTGGCGGTTTGCTTCAGCATCATCAAAAACGTAGTCGTGTTAGCGAAATGGTAGGTACTTACAAAAGATATTGAATCATCCTTTCAATGAAGATTTACGATCTTTAAAGCAAAATGAGGAAAATTTAAACAACTCCAGCGAGGCGACTATTAACACAATTTCAACCACAATAACAACAACAACAACAACGACGACGACAACAACAATTACTAAGCAACAGCCACAACAGAACAGTTTAAATTCTGAAGATATATCAGATAATAGCAACAGTAACAGTAACAGTAACGTGGGCAATTGTCAGCCAGCCACTGAAGTGGCTTGTTCGTGACCGCCGTCAGCCGTAACTGCCACAAATTCCAATCATTTGTATCCTCCACCCTTACCGCCAGCCACCCATCCCACACATTCCCCCCATCCTTCCCATTCCCACGTTGCCCATCATAATATACAGAAATTTCGTAAAAATAATAACGCTGCCGCAGCCGCGAATTCCAACAGCATTTTCAGTCAGCGTCTTAACTCAACATCTTCCTCCTCCTCTAACAATTCAGTTTCTGGCAATGCCCTATCTAGTATCACTCCAGGAGCAACGGCTGCTGGTTCTGCCCAAATGTCTTTATATAAAAATTCGACTTCATCTCTTTTTGCGCGTAACCATCATCGTCGCTTAACGAATGCAAATTATGGCAGCAATCATCACCATCATAACCGTCCCCATCACCAGCTGCAGCATCAACATCATGGGGCACAACAAAAATTAAATAACAGTAAAGCTTTTAATAACGTGGTTAATCAAACAACAGCGACCAGCAACAGTTATGCCATAAACCTCACAGATGAAAATGACGTTGAGGAATTGCTCACCACAGGAACTTGCGCAACTTCAACCACCACCATTACTTGTAAGTTTTTGTCTATAACACAAACTTGTTTTTTCCTAATTAGTTATAAAACATGTAAAAACATTTAAAACGTCTCCTCGTTCTTCAAAGTCACTCTCCAGCGTCATTATCTTTTAATTCATTCCTTGTATTTTCTGTTACCTCATCATCATTTTTTTTATTTTTTCCCCATTACTTTTACTCTGGGTTTTCTATTTTACTTGTTTTTTACATACACATGTATGTACTTATGCATATGTGCCTTTATATACATACCTTTATATATTTATCATTAATAATTTTTATTTTAAATAATAAAAAAAAAATATAAAAAAAAAAACAAAAAAAAAGAAAAAATTAAAAAAAATTAAAAAGTACAAAAATATATTTATCAAAAAAAGAAAAACAAAAAATTTTTTTAAAATATTTTTAAAAAGAGAAAATTAAATAAAATTAAAAAAAGCAAATATCGTAAAAAAAATAGAAAAAACTTTAAAAATTATGCAAAATTTTATTTTTTTTTTGTTATTACATAATTTCGGTTGTGGTTTCTACTGCACTTGAAAACAGATAGTTCCCGATGCTAATTGAAACTGACTATCGCACGTTGCCGCAGTCTTTTAGTCTTTTCTGTTTCTGAAATCTGTACGCGTAGAACCTGCATTATTGATTATTGCAAACAAAAACAAAAACATCAGTATGTTTTCTTATGGTGTGCTGAAGATAAAAATCAAACTCTTTTTTAATTCGACTAAATGCAAGAAAAATGTATTTGACCTTTAAGCGAATCAAGGATATCTTGTGCTTTACATAAATGTATTATGAAGGGTTGAATAATATTTTGACATAACTAAAGCCAATAAATGTTTCAAATAAAGTCAACAATTTTGTAATTAACAACGTTTGAAAGTTTAATATCGATCTATAATAGCTGAGAGAGCGTGTTTTGGATAAAATTAATTTCATCATTATATTACGTTCGAATAAACATATCGGTGATAAACTATGTATACATTTTTCAATAAAAAGTTCCGGATGTATAGAATTTCAAGGATTGAAAATGAATACAAAGAAAAAACTAAAGTGACCTTTATTCTCCCGACCGCTTTGGACTTAGTTTAGAATGATTTAGGATTCATATAGAATCTACTTAATGTCCTTCTTTTTTGTTTATAAATTCTTTTCGCATCGAAGTGATTTGCAAACTGCAAATATAGAACCGAATCAGATATACAGGCGCTTACTTCCACGCCGCTAGAGTTGTAAATTCCAACAATAGACTTACAGCCATATTTTAAACATCGCAAACGTCACAATTCATAAGCATTCTTTTTGGAATTTTTTTGAGTTAATAGTCTGGCTCCATAATAAAATTGATATTGGAATATTTTATTGGGAATTGTTGCTTCGAAATACTATATTTGATGCAAAGTTTCAAAAACAAAGTCAAGAAATCATGTTGTTTTCTGTTATGATTTATGATCGCAACACCAGAATACGGTTATTAATCAAACTAAAATGATAACACTTGAGCGGTAAACATCAAAACGTAAAACTATTTCATTGTTCAGGTGAATATGTAACGTGAATAATGAATAAAGTCTGAATACTATAAAGTAAAGAGAAAGTAAAGCCATTACTAGCGTATTTTCTTGTATATAAGAAATCATGTTGATCGGCATAGAATTCAAAAAATAAAGATCTACAGGAATGTCGAATGAATCCAGGCTTAAGTACTTTTTATTTTTTTTAAATAAAAATTCCCAGGATTGTTCCGATGCAGGCAATAGCTGAGAAGGCAGATGGCCTATATATAAACATCATAATGTGGTATTCTTGCAGAGCAAAACAGTTTTGTTTTATAATCCCTACTAGGTTAAATTTATCTTCTTGTCAAAAACCAAATTTAATAAATTTTTCGAATGCAAACTGAGTGAATTCTAAACTCTTATAGTAATAACTTCTAGTTGCTTGTGTTTTTCGAAAAATGCGTTTGATTTCTATTACAAAAATTGCTAGACTATACGAGACTTAAATTAATCAAAATACAACTTATTGAAGAAATTTGTTCTGAAATAATTAAAATTTTTACAGAACTCGAGTAAACTTAGAATTCTTGAAGAGTACAACGAATTTGTTATATAAGCACATATTGGATGTCTTTAACACCCATTACACGCTCTTTTTATAACATTACGTAGTCGGTAACGTTTGTTCTTTTTAAATTTAATAACATTAATAAAAAAATGTTTGAATTTATAGTAACTGTTGGATTAATTTGAATCCTATGCCGCTAGTACTGCTGATGTACCAAAAAAAAAAAAAAAAAAAAATGAATTCTTTAATTTTATGCAGGATTGTTTCTAAAAACTTCCGATGTAAGTAACATGGACTACTTTCGAAAATTAACTTCTACATGTAAGCACTTTAAGCCTGCAAGGTTTTCTTCATAAAGCGCTAATTTCAAGATTCATGTAAATTCGTTTACATGAGTGAAAGTCGCCTTTTTAAAGCGTATTTCTGTTATAATATAGACGATTAATTACAATCCCTTCCGTTGACATTTTAATAAAAATAATTAAAAATAAAATTAATGGATTTGGGAAAACAAAATCCCGTGAAGAAGAGTTGATTTTGTTACACTTTTTAAAAAACTTTTTTTTTGTGTGGGACAGTTTTGATAGACGTACTCTTTCCTTATGGGGGCCCAGTGCAAAAAATAAATGTGTTAGAGGAATGACTTTCACAATTATTTACACATTTACAATAAAGGAAATGTTTATAATAATGAATTAGAGTAAAAGACATTTTGAAAAATCTCCCCATTCGTTTAGCCCTTAAATTTGCTAAAATTTGATGACATTTTGTTGCCTTCTAAGTAATGGTTGGTATTATTTGTTCATTGTTTAAAATGTTTATTATATCTATGGTAAATTTAACGTTTTCTTCTGTTTTTCATTTTTTCATTTTAAAAAAAATAGTATAAAAAATTCCTCTGTATACTCCCGATAACAATCCAATAATAAAAAGCCAAGCTTAGGACATTTGTTAAAACACAAGCCAGGCGAATAATTGATGAAAAGGTAATTAACAATGTAAAAAAAAAAAAAAAAAAATTACAAGAAATTATTTAAGATACCAGACAAGATAAATAATGTTAAATTTAATTATATTTTTATTTATTTACAGCAAAACATTGAAACAAACTGTAATAAAACGATAAAAGAAAATTGGAGAAACATAATAAGGCAGAATTAAGAAAGGTTGTAAAGAAGACGCGCATGACGTACGGCGGCGTAGTATGTAAATATCAGACGTTTGTTTTAAACGATTATTCAGGAATAACTCATATAACGGTAAAGTAATTGTTGTTTTATAAAAAAAATATAATAACAAACAGCTTTAATAGCTCTCTTCTTCGTCTCTTTAAATACAAATACTAGAAAAATTATTATATCTATATATATTACATATATATATATATATATGTATATTTATGCTAATATATATATATATATACTTATATATATATATATAGATTTATATACATTTTTACTTACTTTGTGTGATGTAAATCACAAACATTTCTAAATTGTAGCTGTGTTCTCTCAAACAAAAAAAAACAAATTTTGTGGAAAGATGGCTGCTTTACTTCACCAACCCATACACCATCACCTGTTTCTCAACAACAATAGTTTCGACAGATATAAGTAACTTGCAAAGAAAATTAAGTAAACTTTTAAATTTTATCTACAATAAAACGAGTTTCTCTTTAGTTCATTTAATTACATAAGTACACATTCAAACACACACAATCGCATCTACACTTATGTATATTTATGCATATATATACATATACATATTTATATATATATATATATATATATACATATATATATTTATATATATATATACATACATATATAATAAATATATATATTTATATATTCCTGTATAAACAACAAGAAAATAATTCATTTTTGGTCTTTCTTTGCAGAAAAAAAAGAAAACTGAAAAGAGTTCTAATCACAACAAAAAAAAAATTAAAAATTCCAAAAAAAAATATAAAGTGAAATATATAAATAAATAAAATAAAATTTAAAAAAAAACAATTTTTTCTATAATCTTTTTCTTCCTCATGATCATAGGATGGGGGCTAACATTCAATTGCTTAGTCGATGGAAAATCCTTTAGAAGTGGCTTTTATTATAAATAAAGTGAAATTTATGATATGAGTTAAATAAACAAAGAATGCTAAAATTTAAGACCTTATGATGAATGATGAACAATTAATGAAAAAATGTCATAATTAGATAGAAAAAATGCAGATTTTTTTTTTTTATTAACAATATTCGCTCGTTGTTTTTTCGATTCACGTATTTTCACAATCAAATAATCATGGCACCTAAAATGCAATGTACAATATCTATCTACCATCAATAATTTGCCTGATTATGAGAAAAATTGAGAAAATTCATTTCTTCGAAATATCGATTCTATATCGTATCACACGCACGTTTCAAAATATATTTCTGTGCAACTTGGCTGACGGCACTTCACAAGTAGACCTCATTTACATGTTTCGCCTTATACAGCTACACACTATGAAATCATTGGAAATAATCAGTTACTAAATCCTCCAATTGACATCAACCATTAATCGACATATTGAAATGTGTGCACGCATTTTGTGCGCTGAATCTTTAAAAGTAATACCTTGCCTACACACAGTTGTTCGGATAGCCAAACATCCATTACTCTGAATAATTGCGACCAGAGCTCCTTGAGTTCAGGTTCTGGTACATCATCTTTCGAATTAATAAACAAATTTCTGAATTCTTGTTCGCTCATATTTAGCCACATCCATTTACGTACCAAGAGTTTCTCCACCTACTGCACCAAATTTTACTTTCTTTTCTTCGCTCCGCAATCGCAAACCATTAGGACCTTTTAAAAGATCTCTCACTGCCAAGCAACAGGCTGTACGTACACGCCATTCGTTAAACGTCAAATTATCCAGAATTTCGCGTAAAATTTGCCAATAATCAATCACTTCTTTGGGATCGGTTACTATAGAATCCCATATCGAAATCATAGAATTTTGTATCGTCGGTGTCGGGTCGTATTTATAACAAT
>KK351061.1:666023-681769 GCA_000671755.1 Glossina brevipalpis
ATTGGTACAATTCATTATTATCCGACTCCTCGTAATTGCTCGTAATATAGCGTTTGAGCTTGGAAAGATACTTCACATCACCAGGGGCGCAAACCGCACCAGCAGAATACCACAAACATAAACGTAAATAATCTAATATCTGTCAAAGGAATAAAAAGGAAATACATGAAGAGCAATAGACTTTTTGCATCATTATCCCCTTCACCTCTTCATATGTGTCTAAAGGATATGCCAAATTAGTACGCCCAACTACAACACAATTAACATTTTTGTTTAGCCTTTTCTGTGCCATGTCATTAACATGCTGCATCATAGCTTGAAAACTGGGCAAAATCACACTTTTCTTTATGTCTTATGCCCTAATGAGATGTAAAATTAAAGTTAGGAAAGAAAGAAAAACTCTTAAATATCGAAATCCCAATGGAGAATACTTGAATGTAATCAATTAGCATTGAGAGATTATAATTTGGAATAGTCTTCTGCTTCAAATCATAATTATTATTATGTTGTCTTCTTAATAAAATATTTATACCAACGCCTAGGAAGATGCCCAGTTGCAAAGATAAAACCAAGAACGCAAGAAATGTAGCTAAACCGATTATTAATTCTATAAACAAAATATCGTATTTGAATGATTTTTTGACAAGTTTTTAATGGAAACTAAACCTACTTTTTACTTCTCCGCCTTGCTTTTATTCCACGTTACTGTATCATGAAGGAAAATATGCTATACATTTTCAACTGATTCATATAATTGTAATTTCCCCTTATTTTCTGTCTTTTTTTTTTCTTACATGTGACACGAGAAACAATAATGCTACTGTTAGGACTAGTCAGAATGATGTTACTTGTAGCACTAGTCAGAATGATGCTACTTGTAGCACTAGTAAAAATGATTTCACTTACAGCATTAGTCAGCATGATGTTACTTGTACCATTAGTCAGCATGATGTTACTTGTAGCACTAGCCAAAAGAGTTTCACTTGAATTAGTTGAATAAAGAACATAACTTTACGTTGAGAGATTAATGTTTCTCAAATAATAAAAAGGAAAAATAAAATGCATAATAAAGAAATGGAAGAATAGAAGAAACAATGTTTCATACAGTATAAGCGTCACGATAATCAAAATATCGTCTATACCATGCAATAAATCCTAATAACCCAATAGCTAACATAGCATAAATTAATCCAAAAGATCCAAAAGTTTCTTTTTTCCAGATTCTTGACTAATAATATGGGATCAAAGAATGAAGTATTTAAATGTTGATCTCTTAATAATTTAGTAATTGCTCGTGCTAAAAATGGTCATGATAATAGAAGTAATAAAGCAATATTAAAAACAGATCAAACAAACAAAGGTATTCGATCAAAAGAGATACCTGTACCTCATATATTACTTGCTGTAGTAATAAAATAAACAGCTTCTAAAATAGATGAAATTCCAACTAAATGTGGAGAAAAAATAGCTAAAGATTTACTGAAGTTCCTCTATAAGCAATGTCAGATGACAAAGGTGGGTAAACTGTTCATCCTGTCCCATCTCCATTTTCAACTATTGTATTAAGTAGAAGAAGCGTTAATGAAGGTGGTAAGAGTCAAAATTTTATATTATTTATTCGGGGGAGAGCTATATCTGCAGCTCCTAATATCTGCGTGTGTCTGCATGAATACGGTTTACAATATTTACAAACAGGACCTCTTTTACTGGATTTTTGAAGTCGAAGCATAAAATTGGTGCAATTTTGGATAATAAAGAAAATAAGAGAAAATAATCATGTATATATTACGCGATTGTGTATTTATGAAGAATATTTCTACAACACCAAATACCTCTATTCGAAGCTATTTTAGTAAATTTTTTCAGCAACAGTTGGGCGAAAGATGGAAACGAGTTTCAAGTTAATAACAACCTATTTGTAGGGATCGATCACATTTTTACTTTTTGCATAAACTACTACTGACGATGTTAGTGTTGTGTTATAATTCTTTCAATGTCACCGTAAAAGATTTATTAAACGCTTTGTTGTTGCTGTGGTAGACACTTTCTCTGTTAGTCTACGAGTCTTATCTTGTTTTATAAAGTTTGTTACTGTAAACCCTAAAATCTATTGTTCTTGTTTATATGTTAAAGGTTCAGTAAATTTTAAGAGGACGGATTATAAGTTCTATGATTTTTTCGTTTCCTCCAGTTAAAGGGAAAATTCGCTGAAAAATGAAACGAATGAGGAGTACCAGCCAACAACATTAAATAAAATCGTGTACATATGCCGTGAAAACGGCACTAATCTTTTACGATGCAAGGTGTTGGCCGCTTATTGATTTTAAAAAGCATTTACTTTAATCTATATTAGCGGCCTTGAAAATATTTTGTCCTTTTTTGCAGTTTTTCCCATCATTTTCTCTTTGAATTTTATTGCTGGAAATTTTATGGCTGGCTTTAATAAAATCTCTGTACTTTTCTTTCGTATTTTTATAAACGAAAGCATTCTTTTAGTTTTAAATAAAGTTGTAACATTTTCAACAGGTAGGTAAAGGCTAATCTGCTTCTTTGCTAAAAATAAAAATGAGGGAGAAAATGTACAGCTGGAGTCGACTTAATTGAAGATTTAACGCTACTTGAGTATATATACGATATGCGTTATGTCCAGAGCGATGTAGTAACAGTATAATTGTCGTTTCGTTATATATATAAATATATTTTTGATCAGAATGTTTTTTATAACTGTCGGATTAATGAGATCACTGAGACAAGTTCCTTCTTCAATTTTTAAATGAATCTAAAACATACAGCGATTATTGATGAAAATATTCAATCTTCTTTTTATATCTGGACGTTAGGAACAGAAGGATAAAATTAATGATAGCGGACATCAAAATTTCGTGCAATTCTCTGTTGTACAAGCTTGTTCGGTCCCGCGATGTTAGACAATCTAAAAAAATTCTGAATAACGAAAGGAACAGAATAGAAAAAGCCACAGTGTGCCTCTCTCTCTGTACTTAAGAAGTCCTTCTTAAGGGTAAAGCTAAGAATGTGCAATGAAAATTTTAATCGAAATTTCTTTTGTGTTCTACTCTCTAACTGTTCTAACTGAAAGGTTAACTCAAACCGGGCATTATAATTAATTCTCTACAATCGCGTTTGTCTTTAAATGAAAATTCTGATCAAATATGACTAGAAGCTTAAACAACATATCTTTTTTCTGAAAATTTTGTTTAATTTAATGAAAAGTTGTTATTAGAAATTAGTTTTTTAATTGAACCTCTTTGTTTTAGTTCATTTAATTTAAAATATTTAGAAATGGCTTGACTTCTATATATTCAAGACATCTATGCTACGTTTCGAGACGGCTCTTCCTAAAACCCAATTTACTTAAGAAAACTGAACAAGTTTTAATCTTAATTGATGTAGAAAAAGATAGTAATTTCAGACAGTTATGTGAGCGAAATTGGTCAAACTATAATAATAATTTGAAGACACTCACTTGTTGATCGTCATTATCAGCAAGAAGTTGTACTGGCGACTGAGAAGTATTAGCAATGTCTGGTGAGGACAAATGCTGCATTTGTTTCGTATTTTAGCCGAAAGTATAATTTTATTTTAAGCTTAATTTGTTAGTCTTCCGATATAAGCTACCGTGACCGACGATGTATATTAAATAAGAGCTTAGAGGATTAAACAATGACACCTAGGAAAGGTTTAAGTCTTTATATCAATGCGACAGCAGCAATGTATATAAAACAGTTAATAGTTATTCTTCATGAATTCATCATATAACCGACTTGACTTTAGATTTTGCAGAAATTTTTCGCAATTTTTCGGCCTTTGATTTTGCACCAATAAACTAAATTTTTCTCATTTACATTAGAAGACGATTCGATAGTTAAGTTTTTCTTTAAAATGTATGTAAGTCAAGAAAAAAAAAGAATACTAAGATAAGTAAAAGAAACATTTATATCCTCAACGTATTAAATAGGTATGTAATTGCTGTAGAAATATTTACGATCATTTCTACACAAATAACAACAAACTGACATAGCAAAGGCTGCTAATAAACTGCTAAAAACTATTCGATGAAAAAGGATAGAGAAGAGTAGAAACAGAGGCAATTCACTCTAATCGCAGGTAAACACTCTCGAATCTGTATAAATAATGCTGTTAAGAGCGATCTCGGCCAGTATAATGTAAAGGACATTTGTGTGTAGAGCATTTAAAGTGTGTTTAAAAATATATTTTTTTCCTTGGTTTTTAATTATGCGATAAACTTTACGCAGGACTGATGACCAATTTTGGTAACGATCATCCACTGGGTGAAGTTTGTCTTGTAAGGGAACCAAAAAACGTCTTGATTGTGCCTAATGATACCGTTATTTAGTGATAATTCAAACATCTGACCAATCTCTCTTCAGATACACATTGTCCAGTTATTGTTTATTGTGATTAGACAAACACTGGACCAAGTGTGTCTCCAGAAGGATTGGACTTCAACAAAGTGAAAAGTGAGGTTATTTTAAATATTTCTAAAATTTTTATTCTAATTGTTTTAAATTTTAAATAACATCTTGATTAATTTCGTGCAGTGCGTGTGTATAAATAAAAATACGTATAAGCAGTGCTATTAAAATTATATAAATTAATTTTTGTTTGTTCAGATTAAGTTTAAGACAGCCAAAAGGAAGCTAGGATCCATCGTTTTTGTTCTTTCATACGAAGAAAATACAATTTGGCTTTTGACTTTCGTCGAGTTCAACTCATGTTGAAAATCGTTTCTTGCATACCTTGTGAATCTTTCTTAAATTACTTATAAGGTTCGAAAAACTTTCAAACCAAAAACGTTCAAGGAATCATTAAATTTAAGGTAGACGATGCTTTTTAAACATTTCCGTAACCAACATACACTCTTTTCAAATTTCATCAATTTATATATTTAGCATATTTATAGGGATCAATTTATATGTGAAAATATAGTAAATTTAAGGCTTTAAAGAAGTAAAGTTAACTTTTTTTATGTTCAATTGTCTTTATGTTATATACTTAACTGAGCATAAATTTGTTACATTATGCGGTATTAGTTTTCTATTTATTACAAGTAAGGGGGATTAATGTTTTGTTCAGTTTCTTCACATTTTCTTAGCTTTTTCAAAAAAGTAGTTAACGTGTAATAGACCGTGTTAATGACTGATAGTAAACAGAAAGCTCTACGAAATATTTTAATGGTTTATTAAAGGAGGCGAAGTAATCAAATTGTTAAACTTTTATTTATAATTTTCATTTAATAGAGAGGCGAAGAGATCTGATAAATGTTATGATTTATATTGAAGGATTTTCGGGAACACTTTTTTAATAAAATATTTAAGCATTAAGACAGAAAAGTAATTGGACAAGTGTTATGTATCTGATTCATATTTACTTTTTTTTTAACTTTTAAAGTTAAACCGCGATTGTCGGCTTAGTCTCTCTTTCGTTTCGTGACATCTTTATATTGAGTGACTAGACCGAACACTCGCGCTGTAATTTTAAAATTCTCATCAGTGATTATTTAGTGATTAAAAAGTGATTACTTTTATAAACAATGTCGGGAGTGTTAGAAAATTTACATTAAATATTAAGTCAATTAGTTTCGCTGGTTGTCTAAGCTTTAGATGAAGCTTAGCTACTTATATTGTGACAATTAAAGCTAGACAACCAGTTAGCTCGTTGCTTTAAATTAGCTTCAATGGTATTTTTTTTTTAAAAGTGTTTTGTCGATGACATAGAAAATCTTTACAATAAAAGGAACTATCGTTGTGATATGTAGTTAGAAATTATATCACAGTGATTTTCCTTTATATTGCA
Organism: Glossina brevipalpis; assembly: GCA_000671755.1. Lineage (NCBI taxonomy): Eukaryota > Metazoa > Arthropoda > Insecta > Diptera > Glossinidae > Glossina > Glossina brevipalpis. The sequence continues at coordinate 671,859 of KK351061.1, forward strand.
AAGATTTTGATCCAACAATTTGTTATTAAAAATAAATTAAATAAATTAATTAATTACAAAATAAATATAAATAAGTTGCTGCACCATACGCTTGCAAGATAAAATGTGGCTGAACTACCTTCAACTTCAAATAATAACTCATTAATTCTATATTTTTTAATAGATTTATCAGGGGGAAGACTAAAACTATTGTTGTAGACTTTTAAAAAATTTCAATTTAAAGTATGCATGAGGATCATTAGTTACAGTTTTTTCAAAAGAATTATTCTGGGGTTTTTTTCAGTTCGTAGTTTTAGCTTTTCTTTTATTTTGACGTTTTTCAATAGGAATGCAGTGTAGTTTTAACTTTTAAGCGAAATTTTTGGCAATTGTTATAAGGCGGACTTATTTTAATCAAATCGGAAAGTCAAGAAGTTCGTAAATCTTAGCTTTTTGGTAGTGATTGCAAACATCATAAATGAATTCTACTAACTCAGTACAATAATTGAAGATTTAAGAGCAAAATTCGAAATATATTTTACAAAACGTAAATCATATTTTCGACCAAAACTAAAACAATTTTTTGCCGTTAAACGAAGTTAACAATTTTAAGATAATCAAAAGTAGTTACATTATCCTTTACTTTTAAGAAAAAAAATTCTTTAAATCGTTTTAAATCAGTTCACAAAACTTAGTATTCCTTCGCTCTCTCAAAAAAGAATCTGGCCGGTTTTTAATTTTTAAAATAAAATCTTCATGATAAGAAATACTAGCGTCTCTAAGTATTTTTAATATTTAAAAACTATTGACCATAGTAACGTTATTTAAAAAGATCTGTGACATCATATACTTTTCTTACCATAGGTTTTCGCCGCTTGAGACAACACAAACGTCCGTTTCTTCATCTGATATTGAAAATCTCATATAGATAAAAGAACCTTATTTTACCCAGTCAAATTTTTAGTCAATTCTTTCAATTCCTTCATTATGAAAGATTGTCTCGTTTAAATACGTCTTCATTTTATCAAAAGCCGGGAAGAGTTCGGCTAAATTCAGATCTTTTCCTCCAGTAGATGTTTTTCGATAGTGTTTTCTAAAGAGATTGAAGTGTAACCTTTTTTTTTAAAAGTGATAAGTGTGCTAGGGATTTGAATAATTTAATGTTCTCTCTATCTTTTAATCCGAATTTTCTTAAACTATTTAGTATAAAATCCATTCATTGATTAACTAGAAAGTATGTTGAAAGAGCCGTTGTGTAATAAATTTTTTGCTTAAACACATTACGGTGGCTGATCATTTCAATTCCTTTTACTTTTAGGAATCGTGCACTGGAAGATTGAAGAGCAGTCAGTCGTGTGTTTGTTTGTACGGTATTGTTAACTTTTTTTTTTACTAAGAATTGTTTAAATTGAAGAGAACAGCTATTGCAGATATGTTTTCCATTTGAGAGAAATTCATTTATGTTTTCATATTTATATCACAGTGGCTGTTCTTTTTTAATTTAGCAAATACTCTACAAGAAAACTACGAAGCAAACTAACGTTAAAACAATTTTTTAAAAAAACTTTTTTATTTATCATTTACAAAGAGTTAAAAGTAAATAAATTGTTGTGCTTTTTGTACTGTGTGTGTACATGTATGTACATGTACACTTTTCCAAAATGTGAACCGTTTGAGTACAAGTTTTAATTACTGCGGAGTAAAGTTTGCGGAAAAAAAGATTTTATTAAGTTTAACAGTACAGTATATACTACATACATATGAGTATAATTGTTGGGGGTTCCGGTGAAAATGCGTTAACATACGTGAAGTTTATTTGCAAACAAGCTGTTAGGCGCTTTCCATTCGTGAAGCTTACACTATGTAAAATGTGATATTTTTGTATCCACCAGCAGCAACTAACGATGAACCGTATGTTAATGTATTTATTTGATGTGTAATGCTCAGAGCATAAGAAACTCGAGGAATTTACCTTTGTTTCGAAACACCATATCGACCGGATATATTTACTAAATTATATTCACTTCTATTGTATTTTTTTAATTGAGAAAAAGAATTAATAGGATTGTAATCTAACTAGACATTCATAACAATGATTATAGCACTAGAAAAGTGTGCATAATGATTATGAGATTACGGAATAAACACAGTACAGTATGCAGTTGTAGGTTCTAGCAAGAATTTTTGAAGCTGAATTAAAGAGAAAATTACTAACATCCACATTGCTCTCATGTTAATCCCAATCTCGTTTCATCGCTATATTCAATCAACTTTGAAAGAGTTAAGAATAAAACGTTTGCGAGGTTTCTTTTCGCAACGCAACAATGGATTCTTAAGAAAATTCTCCTCCAATTTGCAATTGTGGACAAAATATTACGATTAAAAATATGCTTCGTGAATACCAAAATCTTTCCGCATTTCGAAGATTAATTTTTTTCATTCTTTCACGAAAACAAAACAGATTTAATTACGGTAGAAGCTGTTATAAGTAATAAACTTAAAATGTAAAAGCAAGCAAAAGCAAAGTTTATCGTCTTGTACATCTTTCACAATTCATTTTCAAATTTGTCTCTCGATGCGTCCCGAATTAGCATTTTTTCTAAAGTCATTCGAATCAAACTTCAAACCTAAACAACCCTTCGTATCCCACAGAACTTTAATATCTACTCGTGCCGACAATTTTCAATCCGTTACCCGTTACTGTGATCTGTAACTTCCTGTAGAGATATAGCAGCCCTCTTGCTGTAATCTTTGATTATTATTTTTTGATGCATATTTCTTGGCTGCATAATAAACATTTTGGAAACCGTTACAATCTTTTGATCACTTTGCGGTCGTTGCATTAATCGTCAGTATAGTATATTGAATAAACGTTCCCATGATTGCAAAAGGAGATGGAGAAATTCAACTGGGAAGTTCCAAACAATATGTTGGAAAAAAGATTTGATCCTTGATATTAATCCAGAGCGTTTGGGATTAAATGCCGTTTAATGTTATGAAGAAAAATAAAAGATGATTTTACTTTTACTCTTAACCAGAGCATTTGGAGCCATTAGTCTATATTTGTTTAATGGAGAGTGGGGTTTTAAGTGAATATGATTTTCTATTTTTCTTTCTTTTTTTTAAAATATATTAAAAATAGTTGATTAATATTAAAAGTGCTACATTAAGAATTGGAAACATTTCAATGAAAGGTTAACTACAAACTTCAATCTCCATTTCATATAGTGCCCCATACAAAAATAGACGGTTACAAATTGTATTAGTGCTATTAAAGGAAAGGAAAACACGCACATTTATTTTTTCCATCCTGATGTTGTTAATGCAAGACAACAAGTTGTTGTTTGTTCGGCTATTTAAATATAAATCTTAAAAAGAGGAAAATTAAACAAAATTATTCGAAGAAATTGTTGTTTGTATGAAAGCCCATAAGTAAAGCGTGTAGCGTGTCATGTAAGTGTAAATAAAAATAACATTTTTTTGTATACATTTATATAACTTCAGACATTAACACATTACATACAGCAGCAATCAAAAATAACAAAGTAATAATAAAAACTTTGACTATATAGTCAATCCAGAAAAAAGTTTTCTTTATGTCACTCGTAGTTTCCCATAAATATTTTCATTCGTTTAACGACTTTCATCAAGCGATAAGGGTTAGCAGGAGTAGTGTTTATTTTAAGTTTTTTTTAACTACATTTTATTTTAAAGGATATTTTAGAAGTGCGAACGTAATATGGAAGGTACGTGGATCAGAAAGGTGAATAAAAGTTCCAATGTTTGCCAAGTATGAACAAATTCAATTGGCAAGGTCTTAGCAATATTTTGGGAAAAAGATTTAATTCAAATATTAATCAGGAGTGTGTTTTATTTACGTTGAATTGCTCTATGCAAAAACGCCATCCAAGGTCGTCTAGTGCTAAACGCCTTCCAAGGGCGTTTAATGTGCGTGTTTATGCGTTTTTTTTTGTATAGATCTGAACTTTACATGTTTGGTGCGTGAGCTTATGATGGGAGTCAATAGGAGTCAAATGTTGCGTGCTCATTAAAATCGTTTTGTGATTAGCTATTGAACTATCAAAACAAACTGCCAATGGAGGATAAATATCATGGGAACATGGTAATAATAAATATGCGTAAAAGCTTTCGTTTTGTATTTGCTAAGCGCTGAAATTAGTTTTGTTATCAAATTGGAAGGCATTGCTTAGCAAAAAGTGTACAATATTATAAGAAATTTTTTTATGGCAGCTCTCGATATAAAGCGAACACCCTCCACATTTATAGATAAAAGCAATGATCAACAAGCTGGAAAGTTCTCGATAGTTGGGTTTTAGACAGCGCGGTTTGCAGAATACACGTCTTACTGCTAACTGTGTCATTTAGTCAAAAAATGGGCTAAAATAGGATAACTCCGATCGAAGTAGATGTTTCCTTATGTGTCTGGGACTTTGTTGCATTCGCCGCTTAAATTTATCTTGAATCTTTGAATCTGTTATTATGATATATTTGTCTTCAACTTAAACTCCTTATGATTTTCGGATTTTTCTTTTGCCTACACGTTTTGCTCAAGCATTAGCGGTAGTGGAAAGATTGTAACTTAATTGTTGCAGAAATGTGAAAACTATTCTCGCTTTAGTAGACGTTCAGAATATTTGCAAAAAAATTTGTTGAAGTGTAAATATGCCAAACGAATAACATTTTGATTACCAGAAAAATGAGTTGGCTCAGTTACATCTAATAAGAGAAGACGTGAAGTTGCACGAAAGAAAAAAATGTTCTTACGAGAATTGACGCATTTCGAAAGGGAAATATTACGTGAATATCGTTTTGAAAATAAAATCGTGAATATAACGCGCAAACTGGCAATTGCGCTACATGTTCAGTAAATTAACTTTGAAATATTTTTTGCAACTTGTTGTAGGTTTCGAATATGTTGTCAGTCCGACGCCGCCACCGGCAGTAGCATTCGGCTCCACCCTTCACAGAGTTACATTACCTTTGTCGGGACCTGCTTTATCGCCGTTCATGCGTGCTATACAAGGAGATGCTAATCGTAGCCCTGGACCAGCTGCTTGTGTAGACGAAACAAACTACTTTATGAAAAAGGTGAACAATGTTCCCTATTTTAAGTTCGAAGTTAACTGATCGCAGCCATCTCGCATTCTTCCATTTTTTTCCCGCAGACAGCTTCAGTCTATGGTTATGGCCCATTGGCTAGCAATGTGCCACGTTCACGTCCACTTGAGATGCAGAAATATGGAACTGATTTTGTAATATGTATGCAGAAACGAGCGAAACCGGCTGCCAAACCTTTTAATTCAGGGACTGCACGTGACTTGCCGGATAAATTTTTAACGCCAGCGTAAGGTTCAACATAATAACATCAACGACAAATCTTTCAAACATATTTTAAACTTTTGTGCTTTTTAGACCAAATGTTTATGATTATGACAAGTCAAGCCCCATTTACGAAATCTCGTCAGCCTTTGGGACACGACGAAAAATTAAACATCCTGTAGCCTTAGTTTGTTCACCATATAATTCGGCTGTATGTTGTAGGTGCGGTGAGACGCCGATAGGTGATTATTGGCATAGTTTTAAAACGAATAGCGACAGATGCCGCCCTTGCTTGAACAAGGTAAAGTCCTCTTTGACCTGCACAGTCACTAATAGTCGACGTTTGAAAATTCTTCGTCTTTTGGCTGATTATAAGAAAATACGACATTGCAGTTTCTGCCATGATCATCACGGCACAACGGTTGGTATAAAGACTGTTCCGATTGAAGAACTCAAATTAAAATTTGTAAGAGAAACATATTTGTCATTGTACATGTGAAAAGACAAAACATTAAAGGACATAAGATAATAAAAGCAATATATTTAAAGAAAATTTTGTTCCTCTAACTAATTTTTATAAAAACGGACAATTATTTAGTTTTAGAAAAATATCGTTTGCGATTATTTTCGCATATGTGAGTAACAAATGCTGTTATAGTAAAGCCGTTAACCCTCATTAAAAGTGAAATAGGCATAATCACAACCACGCCTCCACAATTAATTAAAGTAATATAAAGATCAGAATATAAATATAAAAATATAAATACAAAAATTACAAGTCCCGATAGAACGAAACATATTTAATTAAAATTATACATTTGGTTTTCTAATGAAATCCGAGGCGTTAATCATTGTGCACGGTGGGCAAATGTGACTATTGAAAATTAGCAGATTCTGTTGCATTACAAACTTCCCAAATATCATTTGGTATGGCTTGAATCATCTTTATATGTATCTTATCATACCCCCCGACAGGAGTTTAAAAGCAGCCGTCGGATAGCTTTTGTAAAAAAGGCAATCACATTGGGTTCGCCCAATTTCCTTAAATTCATCGTTTGGGTATTGAGAGATGCGTTATTTAATTACCCATATTGCTTCTTTGGGAATGTATTTAATGGATTTGTGCTTGTCGTGCTTAATGTCAGCTTTTTCACTTCAAAAGAAACCGCAATGAATTAGTACCCACAACAGGTGACAGTTCTGGATATGAGATTCATATAAAATTTTATGTATTTCAAATGCATATTGACTATATTGGCCTTTTTTACTTAACAAAAATAGGGCTGCCTTACTGTCAGAGAAGATAACACTTTTCCTTTGGAAATGACGAATCTCTGAGTACTGTTAGAAATAGCCATATTAAAAAATATGTGTTTTATAATCCTGAAAGTCTTATAATTTAGTTGTATACAGGTTGAAGAGGACGGGACGGTATTCGTTTCACTTTGCGTAGATTCGGGGACTGAAGGTGATATATTTGCTATGTCTTCCACCGGAAGATAGGTATGGGCTTGCTTCTTGTGACACTTCAAGGTTTCAATTTTGGTGAAACTACGGTCGCAATCCTCACAATTAAAAATTTCGCCTGCTAAACGTTTATCCAATCGTGATCCAATTGCCGTATTTTGGCGGTTTAATGACATGTTATTCTCTACTACGTCGTTGGGTTTATTAATGTTGTTTTTTTATAAGTCCAAGCTCGCGTCATAAGAATGTTCATGTTCCTGTTGTAAAAGTGAATCGATTTCAACTTCAGCTTTTCCAACGGCACATATCAATTCGTAAGCACCCAATAGACCTTTAGTGCATAAACGAAACCTCTATTCTGAACACTGTCTTGATTTAAAAAAAGAAAAAAAGAAAATTATATTCTGTTACCCACCACCTTTACCTTAAAATAAGAAGAAAACTGAAATGTATCAGGTTGTGTGGCGTGGCAGTGTTTCTGCCAAATTTGAAAACGATTCATTTTTGTGATCAGGAGAATGTATAATAATAATGGTTTACGAATAATGAGCAAAAATCTATTTTTTTTTGCTTTCAAAAGCAGATGTGTTCTTAGTCTATGCACAGTGTAAAAACCGCGCATGATAGATTTTTATTGGTAAAAACGAAAGTTTGTTGATTTTTCGAATTAAATTTTATTGGAAGATAAGTGTACAAATATTTCTAGAAAATTTCTTGCATCAATCTTTCCTTAGAAAAATTTTCCTTATTGTTTTCAACTTCGAAAAATTTTCGTCATTGTTCTGGACTTAGAAAAATGTTGTATTTAACTTTTAATAATTTCAACGAATCTTTATTTTTATTTTCGTCTGCAATAGTGTTATTTTCAAATGGGTTCAACTGAGTCAACATTAACCACGACGGTGGAATCTCAATCAATTGAACGTTTGTTTGTCTTTCTTCAGGAGAACTTTCATGAATACCGTGAGCCAGATAACTTGAGTTTACATCCTTTATTCATCGGTCTTTTATTCATCGGTATCTTTAGCGAAATGAAAGAAATGTGGAGACAACCGCCAAGAGTGTCGTGTCGTCTATTGATGTTGGTAAACACTTATTACAATTGTTCACAGAATATGAAAATAATGTACCAACGAAGACATCGAAGAATTACTTAATATTTTCTTAAAAATTATGTATTTCCGTAGCAAGTTAACTTTAAATGCTTTAGAAAGTTATTCAATGGAAGCATCTAAAAAAAGTTTGCCGTAAATCAGGAAAAATAAAAAATATTGACAAAAATATGGTTGATTTGAAATTTGAAATTCTGCTTTAAACGAACGCTTAATCCATTATATGAACAAAGCATTTTCTATATTATGGCACCGTTGGGCGAATGAAAATGCATTTGCCGTGTGATCTATTTGCGTATGTGTTTATCCCGAAAGACCATTCAATAAATGGCCAAATATTCAAAATGCTCGAATAAACAGCTAACAGTTGATTACCAAAAACTTATTTAAAGTTGTTTATGTTACGCATTAATAGACAGCAATTGATTTATGGCGTTTGCTCGCTCTATGCCATACGATATATACACACACGTACATAATTATGTCAATAAAGATACTTATAACACATAAATATACAAGCATATATGTATATGAGCTTTTCTGTATTTATGTCAAATAATCCAATTGTCTTTGATCTGCGTGCAAAAGTCAAAATCTCTCCAGTGCGGACTTTGCGTATTGTTGCTGTTAAATCGATGCAATAATTTTTGAATTGTCTACGGCATGTATGAAGTTTTCGTTATAAAGAGCTTTTATTTTTGCATGTAGTTATGTGTAAGCGCATATACATTTAGACATATAACCTGACAGAGATTTTTGTTATTGTGTTGATTGCAGACACGAATATTCTACGTGTGTATATAGTAATAGTGATGTGTATTTAAGTGCTTGTACACACACATATGCGGATGGGATGCAATCATAGTTAAAATGATACTTTAGATTTGAATTTATCTCCCCCTGTCACCAGATGAGGTTTGTGTACATCCATGTAGGCATTCATACACAGGTTCTACTAGAAATACTTTGGGAATTTTTGTTGACGTCGTTGTTGTCGTAATTACCATTGAGTGTGACGCGCTGTATTTGAAGTAAGGCCACAGCAATTTAATGACATGTAAAATCATTATGTTTGTTCTACCTAACCTCAAACTATGCTATGGTATTTGTTACGGTAAATTAATGGTTACTGTGACAAATTTTCTTTAAAAAACAAAAAGAAAAATATAGTTGACACAAAAATTCAAGATTAATACTAATTCGTTCACTAGATATTCAAACCAATGCCGAAAACCTTTTAAAAACAAGCAAAGAAAGTAGTGGTGCATCCGATGCAGCCGATTCTTTGATATGCATCGCCTTGTCGCGATAGAAGCAATTAAGGAATTAGAAAACCTTTTTTAAATGGAGCCTTTTAAACATTATAGCCCCCAAGAAGTTTATTGTCTGCTACGTTTTTGGGCTGAAAATCTCGCCCGTTTTTGGGCTGAGTAGTCTTAGTAAATAGGTGCTTAAGTTAATATGTGTTACGGAATGTAAGCAACTGATATACATATACCGTAAGGTCGATTACAACCGAATTTTGTCCATTTCCAAAATTTATGTTTGGCCATCCATGGAATACCTATATGCCACATTTTAAACTTCCATCTCAATTTTTGTGATCGCAAGTGTCCGAACAATAGCAGACCGACCTGAGTCGATTTTAAAATTTACTTTTGTTTGAAATATATATACGAGACCACTCCCAATTAGTTTCTAACTTAAAGTTGCTCAGCATTTTATCAAGATAATCTAGTTTCTAAAAAAAATAAATATTAACCGTTCGTCTACTTGAAAGTTTACACTCAAAAAAGCAAAGAAAGAAATTGGAAGAGCCTACTTGCGGTTCCTGGAAGTACTAGAATGCCCTTCCTGTTAAGCTATATACCTGAACTGTCTCGCTACATTTGTATATATTTATTCTATACTATAATATACTACTGTATTTTATACTATTTATTATAATAAATAATTTTGAATTTACTTTGTTCAGTCAAATGTGATTGTTATTATTATAAAAATTTTTATAAT